>CAXIWF010000622.1:0-13793 GCA_964036045.1 Eutreptiella sp. 'Long Island Sound 2002' | reverse complement strand
CCCCTCCCCTAAACATTTAACCGTGACACATCCACTGCCCAGGTACGTATGAGGGTGTGTGGGCGGGCGGTGTGTGGGTGTGGGTCGCGTGGGGGGCTGTTTGCTTTCATTGATGGTATGTGTGTGGGGGGGGGGGGTGCATGACTGTCTTTTTGTTTCTGCGTGTGGGCGTGCGCCTGTGTGGGGGGGGGGGAGTGAGGATGTGAGGAGCACCAAACCACATATACGCACAAGCCATACACACACACACGCGCGCGCACACATACAGACACACCCTTCCCGCACCTCACAACAACACGCGCGTACACACAAACACACACAACCACATACCCCACTACACATGGACACACTGACCCACCCACCCACACACACACACACATCCGCAGAAACCCATCCACACACACAGGCAGACACACACACACACACACACAGAACCCCCCCCCCCCCCCCCTAAACATCTAACCATGACACATCCACTGTCCAGGTACGTATGAGGGTGTGTGGGCGGGCAGTGTGTGGGTGTGGTTCGAGTGGGGGGCTGTTTGCTTTCATCGAGGGTATGTGTGTGTTTGTGCATGGGTGTGTGTGTGTGTGTGTGTGTGTGTGTGTGTGTGTGTGTGTGTGTGTTTGTGGGCGTGTGTGTGTCGGGGGGGCAGGTACAGGCAAATGTGTGTGGGTGTGGGGACTTTGTTGCATGCATAGGTGGTGTTGGTGTGGCTCTTCGTGCAGTGTCCTGCAAAAATGGTACGAAATTCGTACGAAGTTCGCACGAAATTCGTACGAAATTTGAACCAATTTCGTACTAAATTCGTGCGAATTTCGTACGAATTTCGTACGAAATTCGTCCCCAAAGTACCGTGAATACGCACCGTGAATGTGGTTGTTACGAATTTTGTACGAATTTCGTACGAATTTCGAACAATTTGCATGAATTTGTATCATTTTTCTCCAGAACAAACACACTCAGCCCATAGCACACAGCACAGCAACACCACAACAACACAGAAGAACAACACATTTAGCCCAGAGCACACTGCACAGCAACACAACAACAACACAGAAGAACAACACAGTCAGGTCATCAGCAACAGTCACCAATGAGGAGCAGCAGACACACAAAGCACAACAAGCAGCAAGAAAAACAACGATACCAACACAGCCGAAAAGCAGGCATTACACACACATCATGACAATCAGCAGCAACAAACACAAACGACAGACAGTCACAAACTACAAACAGCACAAAAGTATTGTCCCACATGATTCAACAACACGCAGCCACCCATCCAACCATCCACACCCACCCATAGCACACAGCACAGCAACACAACAACAACACAGAAGAACAACACAGTCAGCCCATAGCACACGGCACAGCAACACAACAACAACACAGAAGAACAACACATTCAGCCCATAGCACACAGCACAGCAACACAACAACAACACAGAAGAACAACACAGTCAGGTCATCAGCAACAGTCACCAATGAGGAGCAGCAGACACACAAAGCACAACAAGCAGCAAGCAAAACAACGATACCAACACAGCCGAAAAGCAAGCATTACACACACATCATGACAATCAGCAGCAACAAACACAAACGACAGACAGTCACAAACTACAAATAGCACAAAAGTATTGTCCCACATGATTCAACAACACGCAGCCACCCATCCAACCATCCACACCCACCCATAGCACACAGCACAGCAACACAACAACAACACAGAAGAACAACACAGTCAGCCCATAGCACACAGCACAGCAACACAACAACAACAAAGAAGAACAACACATTCAGCCCATAGCACACAGCACAGCAACACAACAACGACAAAGAAGAACAACACAGTCAGGTCATCAGCAACAGTCACCAATGAGAAGCAACAGACACACGAAGCACAACAAGCAGCAAGCAAAACAGCGATACCAACACAGCCGAAAAGCACGCATTACACACACATCATGACAATCAGCAGCAACAAACACAAACGACAGACGGTCACAAACTACAAACAGCACAAAAATATCGTCCCATGATTCAACAAAACCACCCAAGAACCCAAGAACCACCAATGCATGCACATATCACCCAGGCACGCACACACCATGCACCCACGCCCACACAAACAACAACCCCTCTGACCAGGCACACCCACACACACACAAAAATGACACAAGTTCATGCAAATTGTCTGAACTTCGTGCGAAATTCGTACGAAGTTCGTACGAATTTCGTACGAAATTCGTACGAATTTCGTAACAACCACATTCACAGTACCTATCTGTGAGGCACTTTTCGTACGAAATTCGTACGAACTTCGTACGAATTTCGTACGAATTTCGTACAGTTTTTGCAGGACACTAGCAGAAAAGCCACACCAACACCACCTATGCATGTACCGAAGTCCCCACACCCACACACATTTCCCTACACCTGCCCCCCGGCACACACACACACAGACACACACACACACACACACACACAATGCAACAATGCAAAAGGAAGAAGACCGAGGTACAACAAAGAATATGTTGGGAAGCTGGTCATTCATATTCCATCACTTGCATTGATTCAAGCATTCCGATCAGTGAGTGAGAGTATGTATCACTGACACAAATTCAGGGGTGTATGTTAGGGGATGTGGTGTACAAAAATATCCGATAATGGTACAATAGACGAATGGTGCTCCGGACTCACTTCAACTTGGGTTCATCCAAGTTTTCCCTCTCCATCAGCGAGCACCTTGGTGTGACGTCTCACTGACATCGCTGATTTCTGTGAGGGGTAAGTCGCTGCACCAAGGGTCCATTCGTCACTATACATCCCGGGGTACTCATCAAAAATTAGTACCACAAAGGCCGCACACACAAAAAATACCCCGGGTAGTAGTAGAAGCAACATAACCAGAAACGAGTGCACAACCGAGCAAGGAGGAAGGACCATGCTCCATTTGTGAGGGGACGAAGACATGGTAGGGCAAGTGGTGAGTTAGGAACAAAGAACAAAGAGCAAAGACTCTACCAACAAGGGACAACACGGGTGCTACGGCAGTGAGCAGACGTTGCCAGCGTTCCTTATTTTGTACCCGTGCACACGAGCGGTAACGAATGACCACCCACATGTAAGGAAGCACATGCACTTACCTACACAACAAACACACTCATTGAAGTTCAGTAGTTGTCGTACCAATCAATGAAAACCCTACAACCGGCTCTCAGAGAGAGCTTACGGGTGTCTTGGAGCTCCTGAAGTGGGGAATTCTTGTCGGAAAGTTCATGTCGGAGAAAAATAGGATGAGCCTCGTGGTGAATGCGGAGTATACGATCCGCTGCGCGAGGCATCACACAATGCAACAATGCAAAAGGAAGAAGACCGAGGTACAACAAAGAATATGTTGGGAAGCTGGTCATTCATATTCCATCACTTGCATTGATTCAAGCATTCCGATCAGTGAGTGAGAGTATGTATCACTGACACAAATTCAGGGGTGTGTGTTAGGGGATGTGGTGTACAAAAATATCCGATAATGGTACAATAGACGAATGGTGCTCCGGACTCACTTCAACTTGGGTTCATCCAAGTTTTCCCTCTCCATCAGCGAGCACCTTGGTGTGACGTCTCACTGACATCGCTGATTTCTGTGAGGGGTAAGTCGCTGCACCAAGGGTCCATTCGTCACTATACATACATACATACATACACACACACCCATACACACCCATACACAAACACACACACCCAAACACAAACACACACATACCTGTTTGCTTTCATATCAGCACAGATCAAGTCAAAAGTTAGGGCAGAGATGGCCCAGCACTTGCGGTCACCCTGCCAAGTGTTGACGGCCAGTGCTAGGAGCATACTGAGAGGAATAGGTAGTAAAGTCGGCGCTGACTTGATTATTTGCTGCAAAAGCATGAGCAACTAGCACATGAGAGCCATGGGGATACACAAAACCTGTGAAGAGAAAAAGGATACCCTCCCTAACCTTAACCGCACTGCAACAAGCAAGACATCCTCATAACCCCACACCCAGACACTCAGGGGCTGTAAGTGGGGGGTCTCCTTGCCCCCCCCCCCCCCTCCCAACCCTAGACGTGGTTGATTACGCTCCTATGGTTTGACCCAATGGACCCCCCCACCCCACCCTCATGCATCTACTAGCAACTATAACCTTTGCCCTTCCCAACAACTGTGTGAGCAATGCAACAATGGTTTGACTCCAACGGACCCCCCCACCACTGCATCCACTATCACCTATAACCTATGCCCTTCCCAACAAATTTGTGAGCAATGCAACAAAGATTAAGAAATGTAATGTGTATTGTTTTGATTTGTTATTTGTGTTCTAGTGTAGAATACATCTAGGCTAGAATGATTCCTGTTCTAGTCTACGTTCTAGCTAGATGTTGTAGGCTAGAATACCCTCGCGATGTCGTTTTAGGCTAGAACGAAATTGTGCGTGCTAGCGTGTATCTAGGGATCTACAAAACAAATTGTTCAATATCCAATGTGTGCAACAAATAGCAGTGACAAGACAAAACTGGGGCCGATTCGTACGAATTTCACATTCTCGTGGATCTGTGAATCTAGCGTGAATTTATGCGTGAATTTGGGTGCGTGAATTTCACATTCACGCGAATCTCACCAAATGTGTTGAACCATGCGACCACTTCAAACCTCTAAATTGCACACATTTGTTGGATCTTACTTTGGGCGAAGATAGCACGACAAAAGCACACAATGGCACCAAGTTACGAGCAAAAAACAGCAAAAATAGGTGAAATTCACGGTACCGTGAATCTCGGATTCAAACGGCCGGTTCACGAAGGGTACATTCTAACTAGGTTATCGCGCGACATGGGCACATGCCTTTGCCCTCCTTCTTGGGGTCGTCCAGCACCAGATTCATCCTCCGCAGCCACACGAAGTCCGTGACGGCTGCATACTCCCCCACTTGCCTCCGCTCCACCACCTGGGCCACCCCCTCGACCTCAGGGGCCACCCTTGCCACTCATCCATACATGCATTCCCTACCTCACCACCAAAATGCACCCCGGCGGCACCCTAATCCCCACATACCCTTGCAAGGTGGGCCAGGGTAGTGCCTCCCCATGGCACACCTTGGCCAATTAAGGGGCATTGATCGGGGTGGCCTGCGACCCCCCCCCACCTCCTCATTAGTGAGGGGGGCAACCACCTCCCTCCCACCACCCCAACCCGACAACAAAAAATGCCCGCTGGTTGTTCCCACCGGGAGCAAGCACTGAGCACATAGCTCAATGCTGACCCCATTGGGGTCCTCCACCAACTCCTCCTCCTCCCCCCCCTCCGGCTCCTCCCCCTCCTGGCATGGCACACAAAGGCCATCTTTGTGGGCGGCGCACAAAGCCGCCCGGTTGTAGCCGTAGCACTTGGCTACGACCTTCCCCCTACACCTAACCGCCCCCTCACAGGGGACGGTCTTGGCTACCCGGCCACCAGGTGCCCCCAGCTGGGGCCGCTTGATGGACTGGGTGACATGCAGGTTGGGGAATCGAAAATTAGGGCCTTGGGTTAGCTCAATTGCAAAGAATGCCATGAGGCGAGGATTGGTCACACCAGTGGGCGAGGCCTTTGGAATGCCCGACCCCCGGTGGACATCAAGGGCATTAAAAAAAAAAGGCACTGCCCCTCTTGAATGGCACAGCCCTCTCCACCCAAGGGTCAGGGAACCCCGAACTACTAGAGGGCACAAAAAGAAAATGCAACCCATCCTCCTCCTCATGATTATGGGTTCGCATAATAAGGCGATTGACAATCAATGTGCCTTCAGGAATGGTGTAGGGGGGGGCGTCGCGATGGAGGTGCTGGGGGGTGTGGTCATAGGCCGAAATTTCGGCCATGTCAAGGGTGGTGCAGCTCCATCCGACACCCCCCACCACAATCTTCTTCGCCGTCTCCAGCACACGATCTGCCACCCTTTTGAGGACTGGCAGATCATGGAGCTTGTGGGGGTTGTGCTTGTGGTGGTTGGCACTCCCATAGTTGCCATACAATGTGCGGTGGGACCCAGAATCTTGGGGCCTGCCGACAATGGGGGGGGTTCTCATTGAAAATGGGTGCCTTCTCTAAGAGAGGCACCGTATCCAGATCATCCAAAAGACTTTGCAGCTGCACATCACTCAAAAAATCGTGCTCCAGGAGGTGGTTGACCACCAGCCTTCCCCCCATAGTGAGCACAAGGTCATTGGGGTCCCTATTAAAGGCCCCCAAGGGCTCAGCGGCAACCACCTCCTCCGCCTCCCCAATAAGGGGGGGTGTTGCCCCAAAAGGAAAAAGAATCACCCCCTGCCCCAAAATAATGTTGGGAGTGGTGACCCCATACCACTCACGCTCCCACTCCCTTGTGGGGCAAAGGGAGTGCATGGGGAGCTTGTTTTCGGGGTCGTCAGTGCAGACCCGGCGGGTGTTGTGGGTGAGGGGGTGGGGGAACCATCCATCCCACTTCCCCTTCCCCTTACCCGGTCGGATCCTTACCTTCTGCACACTAATCATGAGGGGGTTGTGGGGCTTCTCCTTCCCCCTCCCAGCCCCCACCTCCTCCACCCCCTCCACTTCATCCTCCACTTCCTCCGCTTCCTCCTGACCCACATAAAGGGTCGTCTTCGTCCATGCACCCTTCTCGGCATGGGCGGTGACGGACTCCAACACCGCGTCCACATCCTCGGGATGCAGCTGGATCAAGAATCCAGCAACCCCTGGATTTACCTCTAGCAACTCGAAGATATAGTTGCTGAGAACCAGGGGGTCTTTCTTGTCGGCCATGAAGGGGGACTTATGGACAAGGAGTCCAAAGTCCACACCATGTTCAAAGCGAGTCGCCACAGGGCGCCTCACGTTTGCGTCACCCATCGTAAACCCCTAGGGACCGCCAAGGCGACGGACCCCAAGGAGCTTTTGATGGTGCTCACACCAAGCGTGGGCAGCAGCAAGGGCCATTACAAAGAATATGACAGCTTTGAGAGCTAAAGCAAAGAGGGGAAACATAAAATGAAGCGCGATAACCCCCGCGATAACTCGCGCGATAACTAGTTATCGCGCGATAACCCCCGCGATAACCCCCGCGATAACCCCCGCGATACCTAGGTTATCGCGCGATAACCCACGCGATAACTAGTGCTCTAACCCCGTTCTAACCCCGTTCTAACTAGTTAGAGCACACAAAGACCAAATCGCAAAAAGTGCAAAACGGGCAATATCGAGCAAACGAAACATGCAAGGCACATTGTTGCATCATAGTGCACCCATGTAACATGTGAAATTCCGGGTTCCAACCATATTAACAACACCCAAAATTGGGGGGGTTCCGCACCACGCCCTAGAACAGCGCATCCCACCACCTCCACCACCTCCTCCACTTCCTCTTCCACTTCCTCCTCTTCCTCCTGACCCACATAAAGGGTCGTCTTCGTCCCCGCACCCTTCTCGGCATGGGCGGTGACGGACTCCACCACCGCGTCCACATCCTCGGGATGAAGCTGGATCAAAAATCCAGCAACCGCTGGATTTACCTCTAGCAACTCGAAGATATAGTTGCTGAGAACCAGGGGGTCTTTCTTGTCGGCCATGAAGGGGGACTTATGGACAAAGAGTCCAAAGTCCACACCACGTTCGAAACGACTCGCCACAGGGCGCCTCACATTGATGTCACCCATCGTAAACCCCTCGGGACCGCCAAGGCGATGGACCCCAAGGAGCTTTTGATGGTGCTCGCACCAAGCGTGGGCAGCAGCAAGGGCCATTGTAGATTATTTGAGAGCTAAAGCGAAGAGGGGAAAAATGGAACCAGAGAAAATGAAACGCGATCACCCACGCGATAACCCCCGCGATACCTAGGTTACCGCGCGATAACCCACGCGATAACTAGTGCTCTAATCCCGTTCTAACCCTGTTCTAACTAGTTAGAGCACACAAAGACCAAATCGCAAAAAGTGCAAAACGGGCAATATCGAGCAAACGAAACATGCAAGGCACATTGTGGCATCATAGTGCACCCATGTAACATGTGAAATTCCGGGTTCCAACCATATTAACAACACCCAAAATTGGGGGAGTTCCGCACCACGCCCTAGAACAGCACATCCCATAGGACATTAGTTGCGATGTGCATGATGTGCCTAAGGTGGTGTCACGAGTGGGAGGCTTCACATAGCCTACCCCTTGGGGACGTCACCAAGATTTACGCCCTATATGCATGCATTCATTCAAAGTTTTGATATATTATTGTAGTCTCTTTGATTTTGGACTGAAGTAAAGGGGTGGTGCCATGGGGTGCAACACATGAATACAATGTACGACATTGCAAATTCTTGACCTTGACGCTGCACTGTGCTTGTGCCTGTACCTTCGGGGGGGGGGGTCTCAATGAGAGGGAAAGGCAAAACAAGGGGGGGGGGGGC
Organism: Eutreptiella sp. 'Long Island Sound 2002'; assembly: GCA_964036045.1. Lineage (NCBI taxonomy): Eukaryota > Euglenozoa > Euglenophyceae > Eutreptiales > Eutreptiaceae > Eutreptiella > Eutreptiella sp. 'Long Island Sound 2002'. The sequence goes on along the minus strand of CAXIWF010000622.1, from coordinate 5,342 downwards.
AGTGCTGGAAGGGGATGCTATAAGGGGAGCTAGAAGGGGTTCCAGTGCTGGAAGGGTTCGCCGGAAGGGTCCGCTGGAAGGGGGTTCCAGCGCTGGAAGGAGTTCTAGCACGTGTTCCGCCAAGAGGTTCCAGCGCAGAAAGGGGTTGCAGCAAGGGGTTCCAGCAGTCACACCTTTCCCGTTTGTCACAGAAACCATAGAAAAGGCGGTTGCCGCACTGGTGGGTAGCATCCCACAGCTCAAGCCATACACAGCCATCAAGGGGAAGGCCCGAGCAAAGCAGCGGCACAACATACAGACCATCATGCAGGAACTTTTAGTGGATCCGGAGGCAGTTGTCATTGAGGGTGGTGGGGGCTGGTACATCCGTTTCGCCGGGCACGACGACGATGAGCACCCTCGTGTAGTGCGCGCAATCGGACTGTGGGCCACTGGTAGGAGATTGAAGTTATCAATACGGCAGATGTTGGCCCTCCCGCACGAATGCACGCGCCGCGATCTTGCCGAAGCGCGCACAAGGTTAACACCGCACTCCAGTTGTCAACAGGCAAGGGGGAGCGAATGCACGAAGAACACGCTTATCAAACGGCCATGAGCTGTGGAAAGGTCCGAGAAGTACAGGGCACCGCAGTGTTGTCTTACCCTCACCTGGCCACGCCCTCGCTTTCGCTGTCCTTCTCCCTAACCTCAGTCACCACAACCTACGCTATCGATGGCCCCAACATGATCGAGCGGCGGTGCGCAGCGACAGCAACACCAGAAAACCTCGTTTTTACGCAGTTGAAGATAGCCGAGACCCTAGGGGAGCTTGAAGTGGAAATTGAGAAGATTTGGTTCTTAATATGCCCGGATGCAACGGCATTGAGGCACACATCGGTCACTAAGATCGATGTTTTTGTAAACAGCTGGGCCTCAGGGTTTTCTGACGTTGCCGAAACAGATGCAGACGTAGCGGAGCGTGATGAGTCGGATCACATCGAAAAATGAGAAGGACATAGCATACTACACCAAACGTGAGATGAAGAGGATGGGAATCTACTTCGTGGACGAAATCTTGAGAGCGCCTTACCAGCACAGATGGAAGTTCTACACAAAATGGCGTGGATTTGGTTTCGCAAACAGCACTTGGGAACCTGTGCGAACATTTGTGCATGACGATGGTAAAGTGAACGAAGTGTTTATGGAATTGTGCCTGGCTCGCCCCAGTACAATGCGCTCCGTGCAGCGAGAAGGTTAAATACCAAACTTCGTCAAGAGACTCGGTCGGAAGCAAAGGAGGAGCCAAACCGGACACAAACCTCGGCCACATACAATGACCTGCCACCATTGGAGGACGATCACGACTATGATACTGGGAAGGCGGATTGTCATTCTGCTTTTAAGCAGCCTGTAGCCTGCTCGCCGGAGCGAAAGGTTTAAATTGTGAAGGCTTTCCTAGACGTGAACAAAAGGCGCTGCAATGGAGCTTCAAATACATGGCCACTTATACTGTCGTGAGAAGGAGTTCATAACAACCACGAAACAGATACCTTGTCTTCTCAGAAGTCTTGAGCTTGCGAACTGTGGGTATTTCTTGAGACCTTTCTGTGTTATCACTCTGCCTGTACGAAGGTGGGTCAAAAAAATAAGCAGATATTCGCTGAGTGTTTTGAAGAAAGGAAGAGCCGCTCCAATACACCTCAACTGACAGGAATAATATGTTCAATGTGTGTTCAAGAAGTCGGAGTCTCGCAGTCGCCGGAAAATTACCATAAGTGGTTGCCGCCCCACGTTTGGAAGAATGCAGAATATCAAGAAAAGGACCTAAAGGAACGGAGAACAAGAGGAAAGGGGCATCAGCATGACACAAAGCATTTTCAAGTATACACAACCTGAGTGGTGTAGCATAGTATGCGGATGTTGTTCACCGTATGCTACAGCACTGTGCAGAACGACGGTTTTAGACGGTGTGTTCACATGCTAGCCCTGATTTATGTTTCAAATCACTATGGCTGTAAAATAAAACTCTTCTTGAAATTTATAGTGATCAGACTGAGTGGGTGCATTTTGGAATAAACATTAGAACAGGGGATCCTAGATCTGCGCGGCGCAAGGAGCGGCGCCGCGGCGGTGTCTGTGTGTCGCGCTGTGTCTCTGTACCTGTGCCTGTGTCTGTGTGTGTGTTTCCTTTTCCTGTGCCTGGTCCCTTGGTACGTTCTGGGATGAGATATTCTAGAACAAACGGGTCCCAGCAGGTATGGTATGGTATGTTGTTAACTTTAAGACGAAAGATTGTGCAGTTACAGGTGGTTCGTAGTGAGTCCTCAAGTGGTCTATGTCCACTTAGAAGGCTTCGAGATAATTCAACTACGGCTGGATACACTAGAGCTGATACATATCAACACTTGGTTGGTAGAGACGGAGGCTGGAGGAAGTTAGACCTATTGAAGGTGACCACGATGACAAGGAGAATGTGTTGAAAGGACTCATTAGAAGTATGGACGCGAGCATGTAAGCAGCCACATAACAAGTTCAACCCAAGGACCTATGAATCTGTTCAATAATGGACGTACATTTGTAGCAATCTCAAAATCCGTTAGGGTGAAGATTCAGCATGAGTCCTAATCGAACCGACTCCAAGCACGAGTACCACGAGCATACCAATATTGTTGGAGTACGTCGCCCAAGCTACTCTAGTGACCAACAACTTCAAGTGCTATCCACTGTGGGCCGCAAATTCAGCTGTTGAGTCCGAATTTTTAGTAGGATTGACATTGATTGGGCCTGAGGTGAGTAGGATCGTGCAGAGATTTCTGGAGTGAATTAGCTTGTTTTATGCAAGCTTGCTAAGCCTTGCGTCATTGGGTGTCTCCAGGTTGGTTGGGGTGGTGTTCGCCGACCATTCAGCTTCAATGTTTCATTTTGAATGGTGTGGGTGCTTATGGTGTAGGTTGATGATCAGTGATACTCTGACAGAGATCGGCAACCTGTGATTTTTGTCACACAACCGGAAGCTGACTAGTAAACGACGAATATCTCCCGCATATTGTTGATTCGATTGATTTTAATGCCTTTTGAATCAGCGGAGCGCGATTTCGTATATTGTGAGTACCCACATGTATATATTCAATTTTGGGTCAAAAATCTCTTTTGCAGGTGGAGTGTGTGCGACCTTCATGTAGCCAGATCCTACCGATTTGTATTTTCCAATTTTTTATGTGCAGCTGCAGAAAATTAATTCACGAGATAAAACGTGATATTCTACCCATTTCTGATATGTAGAATTGGAATTTCGATCGTCTGTTCTAAAACTTTTTCATTTTACCACATTTTCAAGTTGTACACCAAACCAGGTGTTCAAAAACATGTCTTCGGGTCCGAGATTATGCTCTGAGGTATGCCAGAGTGGTTTCCAGGTGTAACATATTGCAGGGACATATTCGGACATGTAACCCATCAATTGATGCAATGTAATGAAACAAGTATCGACATGTCTGTAAAAGTGCATCTATTATGTGACTTGTATGCACCTCCATCAGTCTATTGATGATCCTATTGGTGTCCTCGCTCTGATTTGAATTGTACTTGAGATGTACTTCGAGTTTCTTCCATTTTGGAAATATGTTTGGACGCACAGGACAAAAACCAGAAGATGAGATAAAAGAATCAGAAATTTAAGTGCAAAGAGGCCATACAACAGTCGGAGAGTGAAGTAGAATAGAAGAAATCACTACTGGACATTTGGAGGCTGAAGCAGAAGAGAAGAAATCACTACCGGACATTTGAAGTCTGTAAGAGACAATGGTAAGGGAGTTTTTAATGGCAAAGGTTTTTGGCAAATTGTAGGTGCATTTAAATAGTGGCAGGCCAATGTGTTTATACGCCATCCTCCTTTGTACGCCATTCACAACCAAGGCACTTGTTTTACCCATGATGCTTGCCGGGTACTGTAGGTTGCACACAATGTTGCAAGTACTGGTGATTGATTGGCTGAAAGCGTCTTGGCCATGTGACACAATAGAAGAGCAACGGCGTCTTACATGCCAAGTAAGGTTTCAAAAGGTTCGCACATACACAACACAATGCATTGCAATACGCTCCTACCAAGTTTTCTGGACGTTAAATGCATGTATGCTCATTAAACCAACCTTCGAAAATTGTAATTTTTCACCGTCCGGGCCTAGTGAAGGTGACGGTATGTCACATCAACCATGGGTGCACTGTTTCACGGTGCCGTTGGTGGCAAAGGTCATGATTGATGGAAAAGATATCGGTTTCTTCTTTCAGATCTAACAGTTGTGGTGGCGGGTTGGAGTGGTAACGTTGTTGGTCGCAGTTTGGAAAACAAACACGAGCTCCAATTTCGGTCTTACCAAAACATACATTTTAGCACCCTTGCCAACATGAAAGCTCTCACACCATGACTACCATGCCCAACTCAACGTAATTTGACAGCTTTTTTGCGAAATAGCCGTTGATGTTTTGCCACCGAAGGATACTAAACATACGTGGCCTACAAAACTTGCATGTTTGTAGGTCATGTATGTTAGAACCCGTGCGGCTATTGCATGTACGAAGAACATTTGTGGCATCACAACAAAATGTTGTTTATGAAGACCATGCACTGAATACAAGAACTTGATACTTTGCATACTTTGCTCCTTTTCGGGGGGTTTTTATTAACATCTCCTTCACCTACCTTCAAAAATGATATCATCATAGTGGGTGTTGAATAATTACCCATCGATTGTCTTGGGGGCTTCTTTGCAATGGTGGATCTAGGGCAGGCGTGATTACGTAATTTATCTTTCCGATTTTAACTGCATTTGTTTTGACATTTTGCGATGTGTTTTGCGCGTTTAATGATCCTTTGGTGGCATTCACTGGCTCAACGTTGTTTGTTGCTCCTTTTTTCTAGCTTTAAAAATCGGCAAAAGTGGCAGAGGATGTAGAGAAATCATTTTGCATGTAGCGACGGCGGCTTAGCGGATGTGGTCCAAAAAAACAGGACGCCCCGCCCGTGGACCACCGCGTTATAAAATGGCCGGAGTGAATCAGGGGGTGTTCTGGTACATTTTGATGGGGTTTTGCGTACATTCCAGGTGGCCTTTTGCTACATTTCGGGTGGTTTGTTTTGGTACATTCGGGGGGTTTGGGGGTACAGTTCGGGGGTTTTTTGGTACATTTTGGAGGGTTTATGATACAATTCCGGGAGTTGCAAATACACATTTGGGGACTTTGAGTACATTTTGTCTAGTCATTTGCTAGGTTTTGTTCGAATTACCCCTTGGGAGTGAGAGCGGTGTGGGAGCCCAGGCAAAGTGTTAGGTGCATCCTTAGAACTTTCAGGCATGGGAACCCAC
>CAXIWF010000621.1:0-24692 GCA_964036045.1 Eutreptiella sp. 'Long Island Sound 2002' | reverse complement strand
AGAGAGGGAGAGAGAGAGAGAGAGAGAGAGAGGAGAGAGAGAGAGAGAGAGAGAGAGAGAGAGAGAGAGGGAGGGAGAGAGGGAGGGAGAGAGAAGGGAGAGAGAGGGAGGGAGAGGTATGGACATACAGAGAGAACCAGAGAGAGGACATAAGGCGGCATGTGTGGATGGCAGCTCTGGGAGGATGCGCCCATCAGAGAGAGAGAGGGGGGGGGGGGCAGACCCATGTAAGACGTGGCAAACAGGCACTTACAAAAGCGCGGAGTGCTCAATCCTCGTCAGTTGCACATTCAAAACAAGAGCCTTTCTCAGGACAGACAAACAGACACATTACCCCGATGACTCCAGGCAGTGCACGGCGTTCACGGTGCGAAAAAAAGGGGGACTCGTAAAAAACTAGGCATTTCCGGTCAACTTCAGCCATATTTTTGGCAATTGCCATAAACTAGGTATCCAAGCTGCAAAGTGCGTCGACATGGGACCCACGGGTGACTAGCAGGTGTCCGTCACCCTCACAGGGGGGCGACTACAACTGGAGACACTTGTTGGTGGCCGACCCGGCACCACTATCTTTCAAAGCCCGGGGGGGGGGGGGGGGGGGGGGGCTGGGGGGGGTCGCATACAAGGACCGGGCCCGGCCGCCCCCCCCCCCCCGTGGGCCTCGATGCACATGACCCCACTGAGTGCGTCGGGCATCCCCCAGGTGGCAAGAAATGGCATTGTCTGGTCACTCTTGGCAGGTTATAGAACCCGCCCCCACCCCAGCCCGAGGCCCCCACGCTGGCCCCCCGGTTGCCTGGTTTCACCCAAACTTCGTGGCATTCCACTTCCTGTGTCCCGGCAGCACCCAGGAACACTTGGGCAGGACCTGCACCACCACAATGAATCCCCAACCGTGTCCCACGGTGCACGTGCACGGTGGCTGCTGCTTGCCAAGAGGGCTCCACCCTGAGAGACTTGCTCGGTTCCCCACCTCTGCGACCCTAACCTGGACCAAGACTGAGTGTTGGGACCCAGCCAGTGGTGAAGGGCACGGGGCACGGGGCACAGGGCAGGATGCACGTTGCGACCCTCGCAGGCTGCCCACCGCCTCCTGCGCACGCGCACCGTGCGGCAGTGTCCCGCGTGCGCTGGGGCGGACACAGGCACATGGCCGGGCATGGTCATGTCTGGGGTGCAGGAGACTATTCGATCGGACGATGATGACAGACTTGCGAGAGGGTGCAAGCGACCGTGCAACTGCAGGCACACGGATTGCCGCCCCCCTCACGTGCACGTCCAGTGTACTCTCTGATGCAGCGGCAGTGCACAGTACGCCACGATGTTCCATTCGGGAATGTGCAGGCCCTGGGGGCACAAGCGCCTGCACATTGTCTGGCCCCGCCTGCTGCGCTGCTTCTGCAAGAACATGCTGCTCCCTGTGACTCAACAGCTCTGGGCATGTGCGTGCACGTGCACATGTCGGGGGCACGGGGGCATTTCGCCCAAACAGCGGGCACACCGCAGGACGCAGAGCTGAGTGCAGGCGTGAGGCAGTGGCGCCCTGGCTCCCGGCGGTGGGGGGTGTACTGTGGCCTGATGGAGAATGGCTCCCACGTCTCTGTCCCTGTCGCCAACGATGCCCCATACCCGCAGAGTCCGCAGCACCAGCATCGTCATCAAATGGGTCCGTCATATTGTTGCAGTCACTGATCTCTCTCTCAATCTGCGGCCATTGGACGGAGGCAGCAGTGTGAGTGGATCGGCAAACCAGAGATTGCGCGGATCATTATGCGTCCGGGAGCTTCTTGCGGGTAATAATATCACGCTCCAGGGATTGTATTATGCACAATGGTATTGCGCATCGGATATTTTATTGCGCGTAATAATATTATGCCGCTACGTGTAGGACGGCATTTGTTCGACACTGCAGACTATACACGGGTACTATGGACTAGATTGGCGTCACCAACATGTGCACATTGTACATTACCTATCCACAGTGTCTACAGACAACACACGGGCAAACGTATCTGTGCACAGTGTCCACACACTGTGCACAGTGTCTACATGTATGCACAGTGTATACAGACTATACTTGTGCAAACATATCTGTGCACAGTGTCTACATCCATGCATACATATAGACAGACAGACAGACAGACAGACAGACAGACAGACAGACAGACAGACAGACAGACAGACAGACCCACAGACAGACAGACAGACAGACAGACAGACAGACAGACGTGCATGTGTGAAGGCATGCAAGCATACATACAAAAATGTATCGTACATACATACATACATCCTTCCTATAAATATTCTACACCCCTCTCCCCTCAAATCCAGCCAACAAGCAGCAAGTAACTAGCACGCAAGCACGTCACCATTCCGTTTTGGCCATTACTCCTTCCCAATGTTTCAGGCTCCACTCTACTGCAGCAATCCCGGAGCCTAGGTGGTGGCTTTACCAAGTTCTGAGGCACAAACTCCCCAGTGGCGCCCCCGGGCGCAGGCGCCAAGTCCGGAAGCGCCCTCCAACATCTGCAAGCTGGAGCCCAAAGGTGGGTGTCAAAATGGGTCATCAGGCTCCACTGGCGAATAAAAAGACTGTTTTCAAAAATGATCTTGGGCCATATGGGATGCTAAAAACAGGTGGTCTTAGCCTGTTTTGAGCCCGTGGCAGCCCGTATTGGCCGTTAAAAATACCGGACTGCCTTGAAACTGGCTTTTGGGGGGGGGGGGGGAGGCGGGGCGAAAATGGATTAAAAAGGGTCAAAAACGCGTTTTTCCAAAATCGAACCTGGACCACTTGGGGTGCACAAACCAGTGAAATGAGCCCATTTTGAGCTTGTCTTGACCGTTTTTGCCCATGACCCATTTTTGGTCCCAAAACGGCCTATTTTCAAGGCATTTTGGGATTTACAGAGGCCCAATACGGGCCGCCGCAGGCTCAAAACAGGCTAAAACCACTTGGTTTGGCATCCCGTGTGCTCTAGAATCTTTTTGGGAAATGCCTTTTTTTCCACCCCCACCTCCAGGGGTCCATTTTGGCACCCCCCTGTTTGGGCTCAAGCGTGCAGCCTGCCGCAGCCTAGCCAGTGGTATGGGAGTCTGGCCGTCCATTTGGGCGATTTTGAGGGGTGGAAACCACAAAAAGCGGGAGGTTGTGGGTGGACTAGCCGCGCTCGGAATCCCGTTGTGGGCCACGTAGCCCAAGATGCGGCCTGTTCTAGGTTGGGGGCTGTCTGTGGCCAATGTGCGCAGATTTTGGGGCTTTTTTGGCGCCCTTTTGCAGCGTTTCCACGACACATCTTTGAGTTCCAGGGCACCAAAGGGATCTTGGTGACACGAGGAAATCAAGCCACACGTGGAGTGCACCAACCGTTTCCCTCTGTTTCGCGATTTTTGAACAGGTTCTAGGGCTGTTTTTTGGTGTGTTGTGTTGTGTTGTGTTGTGTTGTGTTGTGTTGTGTTGTGTTGTGTTGTGTTGTGTTGTGTTGTGTTGTGTTGTGTTGTGTTGTGTTGTGTTGTGTTGTGTTGTGTTGTGTTGTGTTGTGTTGTGTTGTGTTGTGTTGTGTTGTGTTGTGTTGTGTTGTGTTGTGTTGTGTTGTGTTGTGTTGTGTTGTGTTGTGTTGTGTTGTGTTGTGTTGTGTTGTGTTGTGTTGCGCTGTGTTGCGTTGTGTTGTGTTGTGTTGTGTTGTGTTGTGTTGTGTTGTGTTGTGTTGTGTTGTGTTGTGTTGTGTTGCGCTGTGCTGTGCTGTGTTGCGTTGTGTTGCGTTGCGTTGCGTTGCGTTGCGTTGTGTTGTGTTGTGTTGTGTTGTGTTGTGTTGTGTTTGTGTTGTGTTTGTGTTTGAGTTGCAGTTCTGTTGTGTTTGTGTTGTGCTGTGTTGTGTTGTGTTGCGTTGCGTTGCGTTGTGCTGTGATTGTGCTTGTGGTTGTGCTTGTGTTTGCGTTTGAGTGTGTGTTTGTGTTGTGTTTGTGTTGCGTTGTGTTGTGTTATGATGAGCTGTGCTGTGCAGTGTTGTTTTGGTATTGTGTGGTGTCATGTTGTGTTGTGTTGTGTTGTGTGGTGTGGTGTGGTGTGTGATGTTGTGTGGTGTGTTGTGGTGTGGTGTGGTATGGTGTGGTGCAGTGGGTTGTGGTGTGTTGTGTTGTGTTGTGTTGTGTTGTGTTGTGTGTTGTGGTGTGGTGTGCCGAAGGCGCTATTACCAAATGGCAAAGGCCGGGATGTCTACCCACGGGTACAGGTAAACGGGCTGGGCTGTGTGTGTTGTGTTGTGTGCGCGCTGTGTGTAAGTGTGTTGTGGCATAGCCGGACCAGTGCATTCTCGCACTTGGCCGACACTGCCTTGCCGACGCCTGCGCGCAGTCACACAGGGTCTCGTGGGCCCACTGCACCCTGCGTGCCGCGCTGCACCATCAGTGCTTATTGTGTGGTGCCGCACTGCTTGGTGCTGTGCACTACACTGCACTGTGTGTGCCCTGCTGCACGGTTGTTGTGGGCAGAGGGCAGTGGGCAGTGTAACGCACTGCCACGCCGCCTGGGGGCTGTGGGCAGTGGAAATCCTGCTTCACACTGCCGCATTGCCTGAGGGCAGTGGGGAGTGGTACTCCTGCCATTCTCTGCCTCCCTGCCTTGGGGCAGTGGGCCGGGCATCTCCTGCAATACACTGCCGCCGTGCCTGGGGCAGTGGTCAGTGGAACTCCTGCGACACACTGCGCCACGGCCCGGGGGCAGGGGGCAGTGGATCTCCTGCAATGCACTGCCTCACTGCCTGGGGGCAGTGGACAGTGCAACTCCCGCAATACACTGCCCCACTGCCTGGGCGCAGTGGGCAGTGGAACTCCTGCAGTACACTGCCGCACTGCCTGGGGGCAGTGGGCAGTGGACCTTCTGCAACGCACTGCCCCACTGCCTGGGGGCAGTGGGCAGTGGACCTCCTGCAATGCACTGCCTCACTGCCTGGGGGGCAGTGGGCAGTGCTACTCCTGCAACACACTGCCCCACTGCCTGGGGGCAGTGGGCAGTTGAACTCCTGCAATACACTGCCGCACTGCCTGGGGACAGTGGGCAGTCGAATCCCCGCAATGCACTGCCTCACTGCCCTGGGGGCAGTGGGCAGTGCTACTCCTGCAATACACTGCCGCACTGCCTGGGGGCAGTGGGCTGTGCAACTCCTGCAATGCACTGCCTCACTGCCCTCGGGCAGTAGGCAGTGCAACTCCTGCAACGCACTGCCTCACTGGCTGGGGGCAGTGGGCAGTGGATCCCCCGCAATGCACTGCCCCACTGCCCTGGGGGCAGTGGGCAGCGGACCCCCTGCAATACACTGCCGCACTGCCCGGGGGCAGTGGGCAGTGCAACTCCTGCAACGCACTGACTGCCTCACTGCCGGGGGGCAGTGGACAGTGCAACTCCTGCAATGCACTGACTGCCTCACTGCCGGGGGGCAGTGGACAGTGCAACTCCTGCAATGCACTGCCTCACTGTCTGGGGGCAGTGGGCAGTGGAACTCCTGCAATGCACTGACTGCCTCACTGTCTGGGGGCAGTGGGCAGCGCAACTCCTGCAATGCACTGCCTCACTGCCCTGGGGCAGTGGGCAGTGAAACTCCTGCAGTGCACTGCCTCACTGCCTGGGGGCAGCGGGCAGTGCAACTCCTGCAATGCACTGCCTCACTGCCCTGGGGCAGTGGGCAGTGGAACTCCTGCAATACACTGCCACACTGCCTGGGGGCAGTGGGCAGTGCAGCTCCTGCGATGCACTGACTGCCTCACTGCCTAGGGGCAGTGGGCAGTGCAACTCCTGCAATGCACTGCCTCACTGCCCTGGGGCAGTGGGCAGTGGAACTCCTGCAGTGCACTGCCTCACTGCCTGGGGGCAGCGGGCAGTGCAACTCCTGCAATGCACTGCCTCACTGCCTGGGGGCAGTGGGCAGTGCAACTCCTGCAATGCACTGCCTCACTGCCTGGGGGCAGTGGGCAGTGCAACCCCTGCAATGCACTGCCTCACTGCCTAGGGGCAGTGGGCAGTGCAACTCCTGCAATGCACTGCCTCACTTCCCTGGGGCAGTGGGCAGTGGAACTCCTGCAATACACTGCCACACTGCCTGGGGGCAGTGGGCAGTGCAGCTCCTGCAATGCACTGACTGCCTCACTGCCTAGGGGCAGTGGGCAGTGCAACTCCTGCAATGCACTGCCTCACTGCCTGGGGGCAGTGGGCAGTGCAACTCCTGCAATGCTCTGGCCCACTGCCTGGGGGCAGTGGACAGTGGAACTCCTGCAATACACTGCCTCACTGCCTGGGGGCAGTGGGCAGTGCAACTCCTGCAATGCACTGCCTCACTGCCCTCGGGCAGTAGGCAGTGCAACTCCTGCAATGCACCGCCTCACTGCCTGGGGGCAGTGGGCGGTGGAATTCCTGCAATGGTCTGCCTCACTGCCTGGGGGCAGGGGGCAGCGCAATTCCTGCAATGGCCTATCTCACTGCCTGGGGGCAGGGGGCAGTGCAACTCCTGCAATGCTCTGCGCCACTGCCTGGGGGCAGTGGGCAGCGCAACTCCTGCCATACACTGCCGCACTGCCTGGGGGCAGTGGGCAGTGCAACTTCTGCAATGCACTGCCTCACTGCCCTCGGGCAGTAGGCAGTGCAACTCCTGCAATGCACTGCCCCACTGCCTGGGGGCAGTGGGCAGTTGAACCCCTGCAATGCACTGCCTCACTGCCTGGGAGCAGTGGGCAGTGCCACTCCTGCAATCCACTGCCGCACTGCCTCGGGGCAGTGGGCAGTGCAGCTCCTGCAATGCACTGCCTCACTGTCTGGGGGCGGTGGGCAGTGCAACTCCTGCAGTGCACTGCCTCACTGCCCTCGGGCAGCAGGCAGTTCAACGCATGCAGTGCACTGCCTCACTGCCCTCGGGCAGCAGGCAGTGCAACTCCTGCAATGAACTGCCTCACTGCCCTCGGGCAGTAGGCAGTGCAACTCCTGCAATGCACAGCCTCACTGCCTGGGGGCAGTGGGCGGTGGAATTCCTGCAATGCTCTGCCACACTGCCTGGGGGCAGGGGGCAGCGCAACTCCTGCAATGCCCGATCTCACTGCCTGGGGGCAGGGGGCAGTGCAACTCCTGCAATGCTCTGCCCCACTGCCTGGGGGCAGTGGGCAGCGCAACTCCTGCCATACACTGCCGCACTGCCTGGGGGCAGTGGGCAGTGCAACTTCTGCAATGCACTGCCTCACTGCCCTCGGGCAGTAGGCAGTGCAACTCCTGCAGTGCACTGCCCCGCTGCCTGCGGGCAGCGGGCAGTGCAACTCCTGCAATACACTGCCCCACTGCCTGGGGGCAGTGGACAGTGCAACTCCTGCAATGCACTGCCCCACTGCCTGGGGGCAGTGGGCAGTTGAACCCCTGCAATGCACTGCCTCACTGCCTGGGGGCAGTGGGCAGTGCCACTCCTGCAATCCACTGCCGCACTGCCTGGGGGCAGTGGGCAGTGCAACTCCTGCAATGCACTGCCTCACTGGCTGGGGGCAGTGGGCAGTGCAACTCCTGCAGTGCACTGCCTCACTGCCCTCGGGCAGCAGGCAGTTCAACTCATGCAATGCACTGCCTCACTGCCTGGGGGCAGTGGGCAGTGGAACTCCTGCAATGCACTGCCTCACTGCCTGGGGGCAGTGGGCAGTGCAGCTCCTGCAATGCACTGCCTCACTGGCTGGGGGCAGTGGGCAGTGCAACTCCTGCAGTGCACTGCCTCACTGCCCTCGGGCAGCAGGCAGTTCAACGCATGCAATGCACTGCCTCACTACCTGGGGGCAGTGGGCAGTGGAACTCCTGCAATGCTCTGCCCCACTGCCTGGGGGCAGTGGGCAGTGCAACTCCTGCAATACACTGCCGCACTGCCTGGGGGCAGTGGGCAGTGCAACTCCTGCAATGCACTGCCTCACTGCCTGGGGGCAGTGGACACTGTGACTCCCGCGGTACACCGCCTCACTGCCTGGGAGCAGTGGGCAGTGCAACTCCTGCGACGCACTGCCTCACTGCCTGGGGGCAGTGGGCAGTGGAACTCCTGCAATACACTGCCTCACTGCCTGGGGGCAGTGGGCAGTGCAACTCCTGCAATGCACTGCCTCACTGCCCTCGGGCAGTAGGCAGTGCAACTTCTGCAATGCACTGCCTCACTGCCTAGGGTCAGTGGGCAGTGGAATTCCTGCAATGCTCTGCCCCACTCCCTGGGGGCAGGGGGCAGCGCAACTCCTGCAATGCCCTATCTCACTGCCTGGGGGCAGGGGGCAGTGCAACTGCTGCAATACACTGCCACACTGCCTGAGGGCAGTGGGCAGTGCAGCTCCTGCAATGCACTGACTGCCTCACTGCCTAGGGGCAGTGGGCAGTGCAACTCCTGCAATGCACTGCCTCACTGCCTGGGGGCAGTGGGCAGTGGAACTCCTGCAACGCACTGCCTCACTGGCTGGGGGCAGTGGGCAGTGCAACTCCTGCAATGCACTGCCTCACTGCCTGGGGGCAGTGGACAGTGGAACTCCTGCAATGCATTGCCCAACTGCCTGGGGGCAGTGGGCAGTGGAACCCCTGCAGTGCACTGCCTCACTGCCCTGGGGCAGTGGGCAGTGGAACTCCTGCAATGCGCTGCCTCACTGCCTGGGGGCAGTGGGCAGTGCAACCCCTGCAATGCACTGCCCCACTGCCTGGGGGCGGTGGGCAGTGCAACTCCTGCAGTGCACTGCCCCACTGCCTGGGGGCAGTGGGCAGTGCAACTCCTGCAATGCACTGCCCCACTGCCTGGGGGCAGTGGACAGTGCAACTCCTGCACTACACTGCCTCACTGCCCTGGGGCAGTGGGCAGTGCAACTTCTGCAATGCACTGCCTCACTGCCTGGGGGCAGTGGGCAGTGGAACTCTTGCAATGCACTGCCTCACTGCCTAGGGTCAGTGGGCAGTGGAATTCCTGCAATGCTCTGCCCCACTCCCTGGGGGCAGGGGGCAGCGCAACTCCTGCAATGCCCTATCTCACTGCCTGGGGGCAGGGGGCAGTGCAACTCCTGCAATACACTGCCACACTGCCTGGGGGCAGTGGGCAGTGCAACTCCTGCAATGCACTGCCTCACTGCCCTGGGGCAGTGGGCAGTGCAACTCCTGCAATGCACTGCCTCACTGCCTGGGGGCAGTGGGCAGTGGAACTCCTGCAACGCACTGCCTCACTGGCTGGGGGCAGTGGGCAGTGCAACTCCTGCAATGCACTGCCTCACTGCCTGGGGGCAGTGGACAGTGGAACCCCTGCAGTGCACTGCCTCACTGCCCTGGGGCAGTGGGCAGTGGAACTCCTGCAATGCGCTGCCTCACTGCCTGGGGGCAGTGGGCAGTGCAACCCCTGCAATGCACTGCCTCAGTGCCCTCGGGCAGTAGGCAGTGGAACTCTTGCAATGTACTGCCACACTGCCTAGGGTCAGTGGGCAGTGGAATTCCTGCAATGCTCTGCCCCACTCCCTGGGGGCAGTGGGCAGTGCAACCCCTGCAATGCACTGCCCCACTGCCTGGGGGCAGTGGACAGTGCAACTCCTGCACTACACTGCCTCACTGCCCTGGGGCAGTGGGCGGTGCAACTTCTGCAATGCACTGCCTCACTGCCTGGGGGCAGTGGGCAGTGGAACTCTTGCAATGCACTGCCTCACTGCCTGGGGGCAGTGGGCAGCGGTCAGTGGTCGGAGTGTCCTGCAGGGCCTGTGGGGCTGTAGAACCGGGTACACCAGCCTGGGGGGACGGGGAGTCCTGCCCAGGGGGTGGTCGGAGTGTCCTGTAGGGCCTGCGGGGAGGTAGAATCGGGCACACCGGCCCGGGGGGATGAGGAGTCCAGCCCAGGGGGTGGTCGGAGCCCTGGAGGCGCGCCTTATGAGCCCACGGAGTGTACTGAGGCGTGGCTACCAGCACTTAAAGTCTGGCCTGCCATACCCATTTCTGGGCTCGCCTCAGTACGGCCGGTCGGGTCCGGCTCTGGGGGCTGCGCACTAAACCGGCACCGGGAGAGGGCCGTTTTACCCGGTTAAGCATTACTTATGGCAGTAGGCACTAATTATTACATTAGGGTTTTACTCAGCGCATTTGTTTACCCCGCAGACATGCCCCTCCAGTGGTGCGCTCACCTTTGGGGCTGCCTTTGGGGGATCGGGGGCTATTACCCCTCCCGGACGCCCTCCCTGGTGTTGGCGCCGGGGTGGTGGCCGGGGGGCCTTATACCGTACCTCAAAGGATGTTGGATACCCTTACCGGGGCGTCCAGCCGGACGGGTGCCCTGGGGGGCATTCTCAATCCAATTTTCGTCTATCCTCTGCTTCTATTCATGTGCATTAAAAATCAGTCGGCGAGGCATTCAGCTACCTCAAGAGTGTCATAGTCGCTCCTGCCGTTTACCCACGCTTGGCCAAATCTCTTTGCACTGACAGTCAGTGCACTGGGCAGTAGTCACCTCGCAGAACCAGTCAGCAGGTCCAGCCTGCACATTGTGGACTCTTTCTGAAAGTGACTGCATCTGCAGTGCCTTTGACCTGCTCCTCTGCTCCTGTGGCCCCGGGACCCCCAGGCCAGCTTCCAGGCACCGCGCCTCTGCTAGGGCGGGGGCCCCCACATGCACCCTCCGGGGCCCTTCCCACCTGCACACCTGGACGCTTGCCATGAAGACCCCGCACTGGAGCCTCCTCGGTGGCGCGTCCGGGCCCAGTTGTTCACGCGGCCGGCCGCCGATGCGGGGCCCTGGAGGCGCGCCGCACGGGCGCTGCCAGCCTGTGAGAGGGGCATGGGCAGGGAGGGTTTTGGGGCGGGTGCGGCAGCAGGGGGCGAGGAGAGGAGGCGGCGCAGGGGGGAGGGGCCACCGGGGCGCGCGCAGGGGCGGCTGTGGGGGGGCTGGGGCAGGTGCGCGGGGGGGGGGGGGGGCGCATGTCTGGGCTCCAGTGTGGGCCCGGTGCGTGGGCGGGCGCGTAGGGGAGGAGAGGAGGGGGAGGCTAGGTCAGCCGTCCTCTACTGGGGGTCGCTGACCGTTCCCAGGGCCAAGGCGGCCGGTACTAGGGGCCGCGGGGTCCCTGGGGATGGTGCTTGGCACTGGGACGTGCGCGCACCCGACACTGTTAGTACACCGCCTATTGGCAGTGCCCGGGCCCTGTCGTCCGGGGCTTCGCACCCGGCACCCAGCCCATGGGTAGAGCTGGGGAGTACTCAGGGTGTGGTGTGGTGTGGTGTGGTGTGGTGTGGTGTGGTGTGGTGTGGTGTGGTGTGGTGTGGTGTGGTGTGGTGTGGTGTGGTGTGGTGTGGTGTGGTGTGGTGTGGTGTGGTGTGGTGTGGTGTGGTGTGGTGTGGTGTGGTGTGGTGTGGTGTGTGGTGTTGTGTGGTATGGTGTGGTGCAGTGGGTTGTGGTGTGTTGTGTTGTGGTATTTGTGCTTGTGCTTGTGTTTGTGTTTGTGTTTGTATTGTGTTGTGTCGTGTTTGTGCTGAGTTGTGTTGCTGTGCTGTGCTGTGTTGTTTTGGTGCTGTGCCGTGTTGGGGAACACGGGGGTGTACCTGTCGTTCCAAAGCCCGGCTCCATCGCAACAGCGGCTGAGATAAACCTTCAGGGCCATGCGGAGGGGACTCAATTGCCACAAGCCTAAAGCAGGAGTGTGCAGGGTCTGTATGTTCGTGTCCTGTGTGATGGTTTTCCTGCTTCCTGTGCCCCCTCTTCCTCCCCCCGTGCACCTTCCCTGTTATCCCATGCCTTTGTGTCCTCAGGCTTGCACACCCTGCGCAGACATGGCTGCGGGCACGTGGGTACGCACGGCCATGTGGCAAACTGCTGCTGTGCTCAGATGCCCCCTGCTGCAACGAACGCCATGTCATGTCATGTCATGGAGCGCTAGAGCCATCGTCCGCTGGCCCGCCCAGTGGGCGTCCATCGGCAGAACGTCTGACCGTCACACACACACGCACTCCGATGGAATGGGCCCCAGGTGAGGGGGGGCCAAGAGCACCATGCATGGCGCGAAGGAGAGAGGTGCCCGGACCAAGCTAGGTCCACCGCGGGCATGCGAGCAGACGCTCAGAGACACCAGTCCCGCCGACAGGCCCCGGCTTTCTGGGAACTGGTGGGTCTCACCTTAGACGGTCGATGCGTGCACTCGAGGCACACTTGGTGAGGCAGTGGTGCGTCTGCCCCTCACAGGCTGCACTGCTGACCCCGAGGGGCGCCCAGGGTGGGTGGTGGCGTCATCGGCCGGCCTGACTTGGTGCAATGAACGCCATTCGGCGCTCTATGTCGGGGGCTGAGGGGCATGGTACACATGGCAGCTCAGCAGCGGGGGGTAGCAGTCAGGCCGCAAGCAGCAGCAGCACCCCACACAGCCAGCAGCACGCAAGAGCACCGGGTGTGGCAAGCTTTGGCAAGTGCAAAGAGCAGCAGGAGCACATCCGCCCCTCAAGACGTCTGCATGACTGACTGTGCGAAAGGGAGTGGACCCGGGGGCTATGTTTGCTGAGGACGTGTGTCTCCAATGGCAGCGGCAAACACGTATTTCGATAGATCATCCCATGCAGAAGTGTTCCCCAAGCGCCAGCCTGCAGTGTGCCAGCAGGGCCGGCTTCCGTGGAGGTGTGTGCCATGAAGGCCGGGAGGTCACCGGGTTGTACAACCGTGTCCGATGCTATGAGGGTGCCTCAACGCACCACGCGCCCGCACGGCGCGCTTTAGCCCGCTATCAAGAGTCGGATTATTGCACCACTTTTTCAGGTAACAACGCCACACAAACACCACAGAAAACGGTGACAAGGATCAACACAGAACACGGTAACGACAGAATGAGTGTTGTCAACTGAATGTCTTCCGTCATGCGCAGAATTTGTTCGTGTTCATACACTGAACGGCGATATATATGGACACCTATGCGTCGTCCTCGCAAGGATCATCAGAGCATGAGGTGCCATTCTCATCACCTGAGTCATCACTAGAGCTTGAGGAACTCTCCGATGAATCGGTGTTAGGTTCCACTTCAGACTGGTCAAAAATTTCATCCGGGAAATGATTCCAAGGGCCAAAAGGCTGATAGCGCAAACTGCGCTTGTTCACAAACTGCTGAATATGTACCACCGCATGCACCAAAGGAGGTGAAACCGAAAATTTCGAGTCTACAAGGTGCCTGCTACCCAACCTGGGACCCCAACATGCTAGACCCCACGCAAAAACAACAATTGGGCACCTAAATGCAATGCTCAGGCCCGCTTTGGGGCAACATTCCCTGGTACCGCCATTCTACACCAACCGGGCTAAAGTCGCACCGCGCGCCCGCACCGCGTGCGAGGCACCCTCTATGTCCGATGTACTGCGTGCCTGTGAGTCCAGGTGGGGGGGGGGGGGGCTGGGGGGGGGGGGTCACCTCATTTTAGACCATTACGGGGGGGGAAATAGCCTCTGAGAGATGGGGATGGCTGGGCCACATGCGCTGAGGTATCATGCCCCCCCACCCCCACCCCTTTCCCCCGATGCAAAGCAGCAGGAAGCAGCCACAGGCACCCACCGTCGCGGTCCCTGTGGCTGTCACACGCCCCGTCTCAGGCAGACCTGTCGGAAATATGCTGCGCTTGATCTCTCAACATGCCCAACTGCATGGCTCTCTCCTTCACAGACCACGACGTCTGCTGTTGCCCAAATATGATCTGACAACAGATGGCGATAGGGGGGCGTGGGGATGCATCCGCACATGCCGCAGGTGGGACCCCGAGGCACACCCATACCCACCCACACACACACACACACACAATTGGCGATGCACGGCACAAAGCGTTGTTGGCTGAGTGAAAGATCCTCGTCAGTTGGTCATCAGACAAGACAAACAGAGCATGCCCGACGCCAATAGGCGCCTTTCTGCAGGTGCATGAAGAAGGAGATGTTCGGCTGCAGCCCGCCTCAGCGTCAGCTGTGGAAACGGGACATGCTGCACTGCCACACTGGTGCACACAACACACACACACACACACACACACACACACACACACACACACACACACACACACACACACACACACACACACACACACACACACGTTGAGAACCGCGAGACAAGAACAAAGCAAGAAAAGCGGTTGAAAGAAAACTCCTCAGGAACAGCAGAGCTGTCCTAGACGTCTTTCGGTCTGTTGGTAGAGAATGAGCAAATGCAGTTCTAGACAGTGGACCTCACCATCTCTCGCGTTCAGTTCTGCACCGCGCAATAGACCACAAAAACCGCCCGCGGAGGAGCTCGTGCACCACCGTTGCCATAGCCTAGATTTATCATGTGCTGGGTGCCACCACCCCGCCACACACACACAGAAACATTCAGGACAGGGGAGGGAGAGGGGAGTGAGGCAGGGTTTCTGGCAGCGTGGCGCAGCGGCTGTACACCCGGCTGCCGCCCTGAAGACCCGAGTTCGAGTCCTCTTCCACAGGCAAGCGGAAGAGGAATATGAGGAGGACATGCGCTACCAGGCGGCCGGCGGTACCAGTGACGGAGCGCCCTGCTGCAGGTGTGTTGTGCCTGGTGCCTCGTTTTTGTGTGCCGGGGGCAGGGGCAGGGGTAGGGGGCAGGGAAAAAATATGAGAAGGAGACACGCCACCCATCCACCGGCGGTACCGATGGTGGAGCGGGATGCTGAAGGGGGCGGTGGCGGGGACCTCACCGGCGGGCCCCTGGACGGACAGACGAACCGGGGTTTGAACCCCCGACGACGACGAGCACCATCCATGGCGCATACCACTAGACCGTCCATGCCTCTTACCGCTATTGGCACAAAAATGGTATAGAGAAAATGTTAGACGGTCCACGGGGCTCGAACCTGAGTAGTCCGTGTCACAGGGGATGGGGGATCAGTGCCAGTGTATGATACCAGACAGACCAGTTGTCCAGGGGCCCTGCAAACAGGGGTGGGGGCTGGTGAGGCACTGCGGGGCTGAGAGGGAGAGGCGCCAAAGGTGGGGGGGGGGGAAGGGGGGAAGGGGGAAGAGAGGGGGCGCAGCATGGGGTTCAGGGGATGGCGGCCATGTTACGGAGGAGTGTGATGTCATTGCACCAGGTTGGTGTGCATCCCTCTGGCTGAAACTCCACGGGAATCTCCCTGTCCATGTATTTGTCTCCGTCCCAGACGGCGTTGTTTGCAAGCCAGTGCACTAGCCTTGCTGTTGCGCTACTTCGGGGGCATGGGAGATGGTGGCCAACGCTGTACACGGCGCGCATAGCGTTTTCCGACCACCAAGGGGAGGCGGCATGCACACGGCGCACTGCTTTGTGCAGCGCCCGCATCACGGTCATTCGCTTGTACCCTGAAAGCGTTGCCAGCTAGGCCCATGCAAGTGCAGACATAATTCTATTGCCTTCGGCAGGGCACCTCGAAGAGGGGAGAGGGACAACCATTCTTGAGCTGCTGAGGCGGGAAAACTGCATAAGCAAGTTGTGCCCTAGACCCCTTGGGAGCCACCCCACCCCCAACACCCAAATAGTGTGAAAAACGCATAAAAGGGGGCTAAAACATGCTTCACATGGGATATTTGATCATTTTGGATGGTCAAAGTATCAAAAAAATCAGTTTCAGAAATTCTATTGCCTTCGGCAAGTCCACCTCGCAGAGAATCTACCGCGAGCAACACACACCCAAAATAGGGTGGAAACTACATAAATACCGGCTAAAACATGCTTTACATACCTTGGATGATCATTTTAGGTGATCACGGTATCAAAAAAACAAGTTTCAAAAACTTCGATTTTTGAGCTGCCCAGGGTGAAAAACTGCACTAGCAAGTTGTGTACCAATCCCTTGGGAGACCCCCCCCCCCCTGGACCTAATACCCAAATGGGGTGAAAAACACGTAAATACGGCCTAAAACATGCTTTACATACCTTGGATGGTCATTTTAGGTGATCACAATATCACAAAAACAAGTTTCAAAAACTTCGATTTTTGAGCTGTCCGGGGTGAAAAACTGCATAAGCAGGTTGTGTACCAATCCCCTAGGAGCCCCCCCCCGGACCTGATTCCCAAATAGGGTGAAAAACACGTAAATACGGCCTAAAACATGCTTTACATACCTTGGATGGTCATATTGTGTGGTCACAATATCAAAAAAACAAGTTTCGGAAACTTCGATTTTTGAGCTGTTTTTGCGATTTTTGAGCGGGGTGAAAAACTGCATAAGCAGGTTGTGTACCAATCCCTTGGGAGACCCCCCCCCCCCCCGGACCTAATACCCATATCGGGTGAAAAACACGTAAATACGGCCTAAAACATGCTTTACATACCTTGGATGGTCATATTGTGTGGTCACAATATCAAAAAAACAAGTTTCGGAAACTTCGATGTTTGAGCTGTCCGGGGTGAAAAACTGCATAAGCAGGTTGTGTCCCGGCCCATTCAGGAGGCCATTATTGTTGGAAACAGTCATTTCGCGTCTTTGGCACGGGTTGTGAACGGCCAGAGGCAAAGCAAAAAACGTCCTTCCGTATCCTAGTAGGCATATACTGTCACAACATCCCCACTCACATCCCTCAGAGTGGGTACCACGGGGTCACCGAGGTCGCCAAAACCGCCAACATAGCAAAAATGGCTGGAAAGTGCATAAACTGCATAAGCGCTCGTCCCACTCCGCCCCATACAAACCCTATGGAGTCGGGACCCGGAAACACTTTTTCGGCTCAAAATCGAAAAAAACCAAAAGATTCATGATTTTCGACCCAAAAAAAGGGGGGGTCATTTTTTGACCCCCCCCCCCCACCCCCCCCCACCCCCACCCCCACCCCCCCCCCCTCCTTGAAAACCTCAAAAAAGTGGGTTTCAAGTGGGGGGGGTCTAGGGGGGTCCGGACCAAAAACTCATTGGGGGATGCGTTTATTGGACAAAATAATGATTTTACAAGGGGTTAAACTAACAATTCAACCCCTTGGGGTAGAGTACGCGAATAGGCCCAAAAAGGCCAAAATGGGGGGGTATGTGGCATTTTCCCCTATATACGCCTACCTGGCTCTGATCTAACAACCTCTGCGAGGTGATTCTATTGCCTTCGGCAAGTCCACCTCGCAGAGAATCTACCGCGAGCAACACACACCAAAATAGGGTGGAAACTACATAAATACCGGCTAAAACATGCTTTACATACCTTGGATGATCATTTTAGGTGATCACGGTATCAAAAAAACAAGTTTCGAAAACTTCGATTTTTGAGCTGCCCAGGGTGACAAACTGCATCAGCAGGTTGTGTACCAATCCCTTGGGAGACCCCCCCCCCTTGGACCTAATACCCAAATCGGGTGAAAAACACGTAAATACGGCCTAAAACATGCTTTACATACCTTGGATGGTCATTGTAGGTGATCACAATATCACAAAAACAAGTTTCAAAACTTCGATTTTTGAGCTGTCCGGGTTGAAAAGCTGCATAAGCAGGTTGTGCACCCGTCCCTTGGGAGCCCCCCCCCCCCCCCCGACCTGATACCCAAATAGGGTGAAAAACACGTAAATACGGCCTAAAACATGCTTTCCATAGCTTGGATGGTCATTTTGGGTGGTCACAATATCAAAAAAATATGTTTCGAAAACTTCGATTTTTGAGCTGTCCGGGTTGAAAAACTACATAAGCAGGTTGTGCACCCGTCCCGTGGGAGACACCCCCCCCCCGGACCCAACACCCAAATAGGGTGAAAAACACGTAAATACGGCCTAAAATATGCTTTGCATAGCTTGAAATGTCATTTTGGGTGGTCACAATATCAAAAAAACAAGTTTCAAAAACTTCGATTTTTGAGCTGTCCGGGTTGAAAAACTGCATAAGCAGGTTATGCACCCGTCCCTTGGGAGACCCCCCCCCCTTGGACCCAACACCCAAATAGGGTGAAAAACACGTAAATACGGCCTAAAATATGCTTTGCATAGCTTGAAATGTCATTTTGAGTGGTCACAATATCAAAAAAACAAGTTTCAAAAACTTCGATTTTTGAGCTGTCCGGGTTGAAAAACTGCATAAGCAGGTTATGCACCCGTCCCTTGGGAGACCCCCCCCCCCCGGACCTCACACCCAAATAGGGTGAAAAACACGCAAATACGGCCTAAAACATGCTTTGCATAGCTTGGATGGTCGTTTTAAGTGGTCACAACATCAAAAAAACAAGTTTCGAAAACTTCCATTTTTGAGCTGCCCATAGTGAAAAAGTGCATAAGCAGGTTGTGTACCAATCCCTTGGAAGCCCCCCCCCCCCAGACCTAATACCAAATCGGGTGAAAAACACGTAAATACGGCCTAAAACATGCTTTACATAGCTTGGATGGTCATTTGAGGTGATCACGACGTCAAAAAAGTAAGTTTCGGAAACTTCGATTTTTGAGCTGTCCAGGGTAAAAAACTGCATAAGCAGGTTGTGTACCAGCCCATTCACTAAGCCATTATTGGTGGAAAGAGCCATTTTGCGTTTTTGGCACGGGTTGTGAACGGCCCTAAGCAAGGCTAGAGACTGCAAAAAACGTCCTTCCGTATACTAGGAGGCAGATACTGTCACAACATCCCCACTAACACCCCTCAAAGTGGATACCACGGGGTCACCGAGGTCGCCAAAACCGCCAACATAGCAAAAATGGCTGAAAAAGTGCATAAACTGCATAAGCGCTCGTCCCACTCCGCCCCATGCAAACCCTATGGAGTCGGGACCCGGAAACACTTTTTCGGCTTAAAATCAAAAAAAACCAAAAGATTCATGATTTTCGACCCAAAAAAAGGGGGGGTCATTTTTTGACCCCCCCCCCACCCCCCCCCCCACCCCCACCCCCCACCCCCCCCCCCCCCCCTCCCTCAAAACCTCAAAAAAGTGGGTTTCAAGTGGGGGGGGTCTGGGGGGGTCCGGACCAAAATCTCATTGGGGGATGCGTTTATTGGACAAAATTATTTATGATTTTACAAGGGGTTAAACCAACAATTCAACCCCTTGGGGTAGGGTACGCGAATAGGCCCAAAAAGGCCAAAATGGGGGGGTATGTGGCGTTTTCCCCATATATACACGCCTGCCTGGCTTTGATCTAACAACCTCTGCGAGGTGATTTCCATTTTTGAGCTGTTGAGGCGGGAAAACTGCATAAGCAGGTTGCGCCCTAGACCCCTTGGGAGCCCCCCCCCCCCCCCAACACCCAAATAGGGTGAAAAACACATAAAAAGTGGCTAAAACATGCTTCACATGGGATATTTGATCATTTTGGATGGTCAAAGTATCAAAAAAATCAGTTTCAGAAATTCTATTGCCTTCGGCAAGTCCACCTCGCAGAGAATGTACCGCGAGCAACACACACCCAAAATAGGGTGGAAACTACATAAATACCGGCTAAAACATGCTTTACATACCTTGGATGATCATTTTAGGTGATCACGGTATCAAAAAAACAAGTTTCGAAAACTTCGATTTTTGAGCTGCCCAGGGTGAAAAACTGCACTAGCAAGTTGTGTACCAATCCATTGGGAGACCCCCCCCCCCCCCAATCCCCGGGACCTAATACCCAAATAGGGTGAAAAAGATGTACATACGGCCTAAAGTATGCTTTACATACCTTGGATGATCATTTTGGGTGGTCACAATATCAGAAAAACAAGTTTCAAAAACTTCGATTTTTTAGCTGTCCACGGTGACAACCTGCATAAGCAGGTTGTGCACCAGTCCCTTGGGAGCCCCTCCCCCCCCCCCCCCCGACCAGATACCCAAATAGGGTGAAAAACACGTAAATACGGCCTAAAACATGCTTTGCATAGCTTGGATGGTCATTTTAGGTGGTCACAATATCAAAAAACGAAGTTTGAAAACTTCGATTTTTGAGCTGTCCGGGTTGAAAAGCTGCATAAGCAGGTTGTGCACCCGTCCCTTGGGAGCCCCCCCCCCCCCCCCCCCCCGACCAAATACCCAAATAGGGTGAAAAACACGTAAATACGGCCTAAAACATGCTTTACATACCTTGGGTGGTCATTTTGGGTGGTCACAATATCAAAAAAACAAGTTTCAAAAACTTCGATTTTTGAGCTGTCTGGGTTTAAAAACTGCATAAGCAGGTTGTGCACCCGTCCCTTGGGAGAGACCCCCCCCCCCCCGACCTGATACCCAAAGAGGGTGAAAAACACGTAAATACGGCCTAAATCATGCTTTCCATAGCTTGGATGGTCATTTCAAGTGGTCACAACATCAAAAAAACAAGTTTCGAAAACTTCGATTTTTGAGCTGCCCATAGTGAAAAAGTGCATAAGCAGGTTGTGTACCAATCCCTTGGAAGACCCCCCCCCCCCGGACCTAATACCCAAATCGGGTGAAAAACACTTAAATACGGCCTAAAACATGCTTCACATACCTTGGATGGTCATTTTAGGTGATCACAATATCACAAAAACCAGTTTTGAGCTGTCCGGGGTGAAAAACTGCATCAGCAGGTTGTGTCCCGGCCCATTCACTAAGCCATCATTTCGCGTCTTTGGCACGGGTTGTGAACGGCCCTAAGCAAAGCTAGAGACTGCAAAAAACGTCCTTCCGTATCCTAGTAGGCATATACTGTCACAACATCCCCACTTGCATCCCTCAGAGTAGGTACCACGGGGTCACCGAGGTCGACGAACATAGCAAAAATGGCTGAAAAGTGCATAAACTGCATAAGCGCTCGTCCCACTCCGCCCCATACAAACCCCATAGAGTCGGGACCCGGAAACACTTTTTCGGCTCAAAATCGAAAAAAACCAAAAGATTCATGATTTTCGACCCAAAAAAAAGGGGGGTCATTTTTTCGACATTTTTGACCCCCCCCCCCCCCCACCCCCCCACCCCCACCCCCACCCCCACCCCCCCCTAAAAAGTGGGTTTCAAGTGGGGGGGGTCTGGGGGGGTCCGGACCAAAAACTCATTGGGGGATGCGTTTATTGGACAAAATAATGATTTTACAAGGGGTTAAACTAACAATTCAACCCCTTGGGGTAGGGTACGCGAATGGCCCCAAAAAAGCCAAAATGGGGGGGTATGTGGCGTTTTCCCCTATATACGCCTGCCTGGCTTTGATCTAACAACCTCTGCGAGGTGATTTTCCATTTTTGACCGCAAAGGTTGAAAACTGCTGAGGCGGTTTGTGCTCACACCAAATGCCATTGAACCACCTACAAACAGCAATTTTTGAAGCTTTTGGGGGGCCCGTGGCACGGGCTACATAGGCCCAGCGGCCACAACGTGGTCCCCCCTGGGTGCTCAAGTACCCGTATTGTCACTAAATCATCACCCAAACCCATCCCAGGGGCAACAGAAGGGTTTCGGAAAAGGCGAATTTTCCGAAATCTTGCAGGTGTCACTAACCAGCCTACACAACGGCAATTTCGGGGCTTTTGGAGGGGCCATGGCTAGGGCTATATGGGCTTGGCGGCCACTACGTGGGTCCCCATGGGTGCTCAAGTACCTGTATTGTCACTAAATCATCACCCCGAACCCATCCCAGGGGCGACAGCAGGGTTTCCGAAAAATTCTATTGCCTTCGGCAAGTCCACCTCGCAGAGAATCTACCGCGAGCAACACACACCCAAAATAGGGTGGAAACTACATAAATACCGGCTAAAACATGCTTTACATACCTTGGATGATCATTTTAGGTGATCACGGTATCAAAAAAACAAGTTTCAAAACTTCGATTTTTGAGCTGCCCAGGGTGACAAACTGCATAAGCAGGTTGTGTACCAATCCCTTGAAAGCCCCCCCCCCCCCCTTGGACCTAATACCCAAATCGGGTGAAAAACACGTAAATACGGCCTAAAACATGCTTTACATACCTTGGATGGTCATTTTAGGTGATCACAATATCAGAAAAACAAGTTTCAAAAACTTCCATTTTTGAGCTGTCCGGGGTGAAAAACTGCATAAGCAGGTTGTGCACCCGTCCCTTGGGAGACCCCCCCTCCCCGGATCTAATCCCCAAATAGGGTGAAAAACACGTAAATACGGCCTAAAACATGCTTTCCATAGCTTGGATGGTCATTTTAGGTGGTCACAATATCAAAAAAACAAGTTTCGAAAACTTCGATTTTTGAGCTGTCCGGGTTGAAAAACTGCATCAGCAGGTTGTGCACCCGTCCCTTGGGAGACCCCCCCCCCCCCCGGACCTAACACCCAAATAGGGTGAAAAACACGTAAATACGGCCTAAAACATGCTTTGCATAGTTTGAAATGTCATTTTGGGTGGTCACAATATCAAAAACACAAGTTTCGAAAACTTCGATTTATGAGCTGCCTGGGGTGAAAAACTGCATAAGCAGGTTGTGTACCTCCCCGTTCCCTAGGCCATTATTGGTGGAAACAGTCATTTCGCGTCTTTGGCACGGGTTGTGAACGGCCATAAGCAAGGCTAGACACTGCAAAAAACGTCCTTTCGTATCCTAGTAGGCATATACTGTCACAACATCCCCACCCGCACCCCTCAGGGTGGGTACCACGGGTTCACCGAGGTTGCCAAAACCGCCCACATAGCAAAAATGGCTGAAAAGTGCATAAACTGCATAAGCGCTCGTCCCACTCCGCCCCATACAAACCCTATGGAGTCGGGACCCGGAAACACTTTTTCGGCTCAAAATCGAAAAAAACCAAAAGATTCATGATTTTCGACCAAAAAAAAGGGGGGTCATTTTTTCGACATTTTTGACCCCCCCCCCACCCCCCCACCCCCCCACCCCCACCCCCACCCCCCCCCCTAAAAAGTGGGTTTCAAGTGGGGGGGGTCTGGGGGGGTCCGGACCAAAAACTCATTGGGGGATGCGTTTATTGGACAAAATAATGATTTTACAAGGGGTTAAACTAACAATTCAACCCCTTGGGGTAGGGTACGCGAATAAGCCCAAAATGGGGGGTATGTGGCGTTTTCCCCTATATACGCCTGCCTGGCTTTGATCTAACAACCTCTGCGAGGTGATTCGAATTTTTGGAAATCTTGCAGGTGTCACTAAACAGCCTTATCCAGCGTGAAAACGGCTAAGTCCTCACTAGCAAGGGCCCATTGGGGGGGGCGACCGGGGGTACCTGGAGTTCGGACCCGGGACCCCCGCCATGGGTTAGGGGGTCCATGTACAAGAAAAAAGTTGCCCGGGACCTGGGTCCAAATCCACACACAGCACCCAGAATACGCAAAGAAGTTTTGACCCCCCCCCCCCCGACACCCCCCCACCCCCCCCCCCCACCCCCCCAAAAAGGGGTACCCGGGTACGGGGGGGTAAAGGGGACAAAAACGAAAAATTCATTGGGGGATCATTTTCTCTCCTAAAATGATGATTTTACAAGGGGTTGGACATCCGGTACCATACCTTGGGGTATTGTACGCGAATGACCCCCAAAAAGGGGGGTATATGGCGTACGCACCTGCGCTTGATCTAACAACCCTCTTCGAGGTGATTTGCGCAGCCCATGTCTGTTGCCAAGGGAGGGTACCGGTAAGGCTGCTAATTAGGATGCAAGCCAGGTACTCCCTAGGTGCGCGTGTCGGGCTGATGAGGGGGGCGCCGTACCGTAATTCCCATGTGTCGGTGAGAGCAGAGGGGTGGGTGATAGCACAACAATGGCCCCCTCCCACTGTCATGTGTACTCCCAGTGCGCGGCGGCTCTGGCTTAGGCAGTTCCCTTCACATGATGGGGCGCCTCCGTCCACACAGTCGCACAGCACCTCGAGTTTCCAGATGTCTGACAACAGGTCACAAACTTCCTGTACCAGCGTTGTGCGTGTGCCGGGGGGTACATTGGTAGCCAGAAGCACATTGTCCCTAAATTGTGCCAGGCTAAACCACATTGCGCCCCTGGTCCAGAAGACATACCCGTCTTCAGACAGGCTCATGTTGCCCCAGTCTTTCATCCGCTTCCCATTTTTCTTCACCCCCCACAGGGTGTGCAAGTCCGCGCTTTGTGCTGAAAATGGTCCCCCCATGGGGATGCTGATTTTCCTGCTCCATAGTTTTCCCACAGCTTGTAGGACGTTGTTGTGTAAGAGCTCAAAGTTCAGCATTCCCGTCAGTTGGTCGTGTGTCAGTACCCAAAACTTTTCACTGGTTGCCATGCCTGCTCTGTCCAGCTTGGGTGTGTCTCTGTGGATGGACCAATGCAGTTGCTGTTGTCTCACACTCACACACACACACACACACACACACACACACACACACACACACACACACACACACACACACACACACACACACGTAGAACGAAGGACGAACTAAGAACTAACAAACCATGTATACAGTATGAAACTGTGCAGGAATCTGATCGCAGAGCAGACCCCGTGATACATCATGCATGGCACACAGAAACAAGCACACAGTGACTGGTGCTCAGAGCCAGCTGCACCCTGGGTTCACCAGGTTATCTCTCTCCATCACCTTCAGTGTGACGTCTCACTGTCATCGCCGATTTGTGCGAGAGGCCGGTTGCTGCACCAAGGGTCCAGTCACACACCTCAGACACCCGTAAACAGCACAAGCCGTCCACGCACGCACGCACGCACGCACGCACACGCACGCACGCACACACGCACGCACGCCCGCACGCATGCACGCACGCACGCACGCACGCACACGCACGCACGCACGCACGCACGCACAGACGCACGCACGCACGCAAACACACACACACACACACACACACACGATTGCAAGACAAACGGGCACAACTCAGGATCCGAG